>JAKLMZ010000080.1:0-12293 GCA_022813185.1 Floridaphiala radiotolerans | reverse complement strand
ATATACTATTCTTTAGCTACTCCTTTAGATTAATATAAAATTTTTAACTTTATAAAATCTTCTTTATATACCTAAATTATATCCTTTAACTAGTTTATAAATAGAAATATATTTTAGATTACTATATTCTACTTAATTTATATAATATATCCTTTACTATAAGACTTATTTAGGCTAAAATTAAAGTACTTAATCTCTTAAATATAGAAGTTTAAGGTATCTTTCTTTACTTATTCCCTTTTATATAATAGAACTTTAATATTATTCCTTAGTTATTTTAGTATAAGTAGGCGTAGTATATTATATATAAATATTTATACTATATTTACTATATTTACTTATACCTTATAATATATTATTTTAGTTATTATAAGTTAAATTTATTAATATATAGCTTTAATAAGGCCTAGGTTAGTAAGTAAGCCTCCTTAACTTAATAGCACTTTTAGCTATCTTAGTATTAGTTTAAGTTTTAATTAATTATTTCTTAAAAACCTTTAGTTAACTTAGCTTATAAATATATTATATATTATTCCTAATTATCCTAATTATTTTAAATATAATAACTATAATTAATTTAGTAAGCCTATTTATCTATATAATAAAGTACTAAATATTTCTAATTTTAGTTAAAGTTCCTTATTCTTTAATAGGATAATTAAGGTAGTATTTAAGGTTTTAAAAGCCCTTAGTAATATTATTTCTTAATACTAAGGGCTTTAAGCTAAATTATACTATAGTTAAAACGGGTTTAGGTTAATTTTACCTCTATATATTATATTACTACTTAATATTAAGCTTACTTTACTACTTATATATATTAATCACTAATTTATTATTCCTTCTAGTATAGGGTAAAGGCTAATAGCTATTACTTCTATTAAGTTAATTAGTAGGCTAGTAATATAGGGCTTAATTTACTTATTAAAGGTCTTAATATCCTTATATAGAGCTAGTTTATTTATTACCTAATTTTCTAGAAAAGGTAATTTACTAAATATAGTAGGTTTTTTATTTTACTAACTTACTAATATTAGTAGATTTATTAGTTTTAAGTAGCTTTATTCTATAGTATTTATAAGTAGCCTTATATATAGCTTAATCTCTTTCCTAAATAAATACTTAAACTTAATAAATAATAAGAGTTAGTATACTTACTTAACTATATTATCTAGTATAACTTATATAAGTACTTAAATAAAAATTTTCTCTAATAGAGTAAAGAAAATATTAAAAGTATAAATTATTATTACTAGACTTTATATAGGTCTATTATTTTTACTTTTTTATAATTTAAATTACTACTTCTTTATACTAAAATAGGTAGTAACTATTACTTAAAGTAGTAGGTTATATAGATAAGTAGTAGTTACTATCTTAGTAACTTATATAATTAAGTAAATAAAATAAGCCTTACTTAGTTTAGTATAGGTTAATACTTAGTAGTATTAATAGCTATATTACTAGTATTATATAGTATAAGGCTTGTAAAATTAGTTTTATTAATTTTTAGAGTTAAGTATTATAAGATACTTTTACTCTTAGCTACTATTATTATATATAGATAGAGTATACGCGTAGGATAATATCTAAATATAGGTATAAATATTATTAATTAATTTATCTAAACTAGAGTTAAGCTACTTTTAAGGTAGCTAACCTAGGTACGTGGCTTAGTATTAGCCAAGTCACGTGAGCTGGACGTAATCAAAAACTTCTCATTTCACGACAATGTTGTAAAAAACGTGACTCTACCCCCTACTCCAAAACAGCGCTAACACTGGTATGCGCCTACCTGCTGTATTAAATCTCTAGTATTTAGCAAAATAGTAAAATAGGAATCTACTAATTTACTAATTTACTAAATACTAACAACACTGCCAAGAACCTACCATACATCTACATCACCCTTAGCCGTCACGGCCGTGTGGTCCTGTAGCGATAGATTCTACCCAATCACTACACATTCCTACGTGACGCAAGTTCACTGTGATTCTCCCAAATAGGCCCTTTCGACCTCGGACGGATCTCCCCTTCACGATGTCAACCTGTCAGTTGGGGAAGCATGCCTTGTTGCGAAAGATGTGCTATCATCAATCCTCGTGTTCTGTTTCCAGATATCAAGAACCTCACCGAACAACAGCGCCTGCAGTCGTCTGCATCGCCAGAAAGGTGCTACTGCCACTCAAAGGATATTGCCCAATTGAGAGATACATCACAAAGCTGTGAGCTTTGCGCGTTGATTTTTACCACTTTAAAGGAAGCCAACCCGGGAGCTCCTGCAGATCAACTCGAAGAGCACATCTATAAGTCACTTGAACATGAAGAGAGGGGAAGGGCCGTATGGCTTAGCTCAGCCAACCATGAAGACTTCTTCTGTTACGACAATCGGCCTTTCCGCATAGCACCAGGTTGTGATAACCACCCCTGGATTAAGGCCTGGTCGGCTGAGTGTATACACAGAACCTGGTATGTTCATGATTCAAGAGCGACACTGAGACTCATTGTACGTAGGCGATCCTGCTGCTCGAGATATCGTGGGTCGCAAGATAGCCGCTAAGCTCCTGTGCCATGGCACAGTAGCTTGGACAAAGCAGTGGCTACGTGAATGTGTCTCTACCCATAAAGAGTGTCAGATAACGAGCGACAATGCTCCAGTCCAGCAGTTGCGTGTCCAGTCTCGATTGGTGAGCACAATCACTGGTATAGCAAAGCAGAAGCACATGCGTTCAGCTACTCAGGAACTGGCAAGGCCAACACCGAAACGCTTGGTCGACGTTGGGTCTTTCGATGGTAATCATCCCATGCGCCTGGTCAACTGTGACGGCACTCAGGGAGACTATTGCACCTTAAGCTATTGTTGGGGCGAGTCAAGATTTCTGACGACGACTAAAGCTACGTTACAAGAACATATGCTCATGATACCAGCGAGTGGTCTACCCAAAACTGTTCGAGAGGCAATCGATTTTGCTCGCGCGATGGGTACGGCATTCATCTGGGTTGACTCGTTGTGCATCGTTCAAGATGACAAGTCTGAATGGGAAGACGAGGCGCCGAGAATGAGCTCAATATACAACAATGCGGTGTATACAATCTCTGCAGAGGGTGCTCGAAGCGCGTCAGGCGGATGTTTCGTCGATCGTACCAAATTTTCGCTGGCTTCGGCGACTATTGAGTATAAATCCGAACGGTACCTATATCAACCCAGCAAGATGACGTTCTCTTCTGCGCGTGCCGATTTTCAATCCAACATCGTCTCAACACCGTTGCACAAGCGAGCGTGGACATTGCAAGAATGGCTTTTATCCAGCCGTATTATCCACTTCGGCACTGACCAGATATATCTCGAATGTCGCCGACTGTGCTTGGCCGAGGACGGCAGATTCGAAAACGTCATCTTCAAAGAAAACTTGAAAAGGCTCTGTGATATGACTGGTAGACTCGAACCCGCAAACTTAAAAGCACAATGGATGTACGCCTGGGTTCAACTAGTCGAGAATTACACTAGCAGAGGCCTCAGCAACAGTTCGGATAAATTACTAGGACTTGCCGGACTGGTAAATGCATTTCGTGGGAGACTCGCAGTTCGTTATGTCGCCAGTTTGTGGGTGCATCAGTTGAACGCCTGGCTTCACTGGAAAGGAACATCAGTTGGAGTCCTTAGAAGGTCAATCGACAAGCGAGCCCCTTCGTGGTCGTGGGCATCTGTCGATGGCCCTATCACATACACGCATACTCATCCCGACTCTGAAAATCAGTGTTCCTCGCTGGACTGCGACTTTGAAGGGTCCGAGTCACCTTGGACAATATCGTACATCGGCGAACCCAACCCCTTCAATCCAGACATACACATTCAAATAACAGCAAAACACATTCGAGTGGTGTATAGCGGGAAGGCTGTGTTAAATGGACTATCTGTCGCACAACGAGTTCTCTACGATTACAAAGGATCTGTTGTAGGACGGGGACTCCTCGATGTCGAGCCGTTGTCTCTCCCTATGGTCCTTGATTGCATTCTTGTCGCTGAGGATTCTAACCATGGCGCCGTGTTATTTGTGGAGGTATCTGAAGATGCAGGTTCGCTCAAATCCGACGTGTCGGAGCCGGAGTGATTACGGACGTTCGCTATCTCCTAAAATTCCAAACCAAGCATATGCTCCTAATTTAGGTGTGATAGTTCGAGCCAAATAATATATTAATAAACTACCGCAATCTATAGCGGTAGAATAGATACACAACACAAAGTAAACGAAGTACAACGAATTTCCAAGTTATAGTATAACAAGCTGACTCTCAGTAGCTTAATATATTGTACTTAAGCATATTCAGGTGAATAGACGGTCGTGTTATGTACACTTTTCAGCCTAGTTCATGTAAAATTGTTCACTAGGGACCGGAGTACAAGCTATCTAGTTGTTTTTCGGATCACAGCACCGACCACCTGTATTCGTCCTGTGCTCATGTATGGTTTTGTAGACAACTCCTCCCCAAACATGTCAGGATGGAGTATCCGGTACGAGAGTAGCTGCCCATTAGACAGCTTGCGAATCTGCTCTAGGAAAGGATCGTGTCCAGGTCGCTCATGAGCGATCGGAACACCGGTATATATCATAAGCAAACCCTCTTCACGAAGATATCTCATACTTTCGTGCACAATACGCAATGGGAGATCGAGCCCTTGTTGAGCGCCTCCAGCTGCATAGACGGGAACGTCACCATCATCGCTGGAAGCAATGTACGGAGGGTTACTGACAATAACGTCAATATCCTTCGTACCCCATACGGCTTTCAAGAGATCTGATTCCGCAAAGTCCACGGAGACCTTAGCAAGCTGTGCGTTTACCTTTCCCAGCACAAGTGCCTTGTTATTTAGGTCCAAGCCGATCACTTTGTTTTTTGGACGAAGGCGAGCCATGTGTATAGCTCCTGCTCCCGAACCACAACAGACGTCCACAATCGTGCCAGGGAGGTCCGTACTGAGGCGGCCGGCAGCCAGGGTCAGAAAATCAAGGAACAGATAAGTATCGGGCCCGAAGAATACAGCGTCCGACTGAGTGGTTGGGAAAGCCGAGTGTACGTAGAAGAGATCAGAAGCATAGTTACTACTGTCATCGATATGTGGTAGATAGAAATTCGAGATGCGGTACTGGGAACGTGTCGTACCCTCCTCGTCACCGTTGATGAGGATTGATGCATCCACTAGCCTCTTGAGAAGTTCTGGGGGAAACAAGTGCTCCAATGAACCCCTAATGTCATGGCAAAAGGTAAGCCCCTATTAGCATTGAAAATGTTAATGGGAAGTAGAAAGCAGCAGCAAGGGGACAGTAGTAGGACTGAAGAAACGCACCACTGCGACAAATATATGATCGGCAACGCAAGGGGGAAATTGTTTGCAAAGTAATGTTACCAAAACATAGCTGCGTTACGTACTTGTGCGCGGGAAGACTCCATCCAAAAAGATCTTCTAGGTTTCGGGCTGCTCTGGCACGGGCATCGTTCTTTCGCTTTTTCACTATACGTCCCTGTGACTCCGGCGTAGGGCAAATAAAGTGATACTCGCTCCTTTTCAGATATTCAGCCAATTGAAGCACCGCAGCTGCTGCGCCAGCATCTTCTGATTGTTGTTCCATTACAAGTGTAGATTCCCCTACTTGGCAGGTTGGGGAATTAATTCTGCTGTGTTTCGCTGGTTCTGGTGACGGTGGAGGTATCGGAGTCACCTGCGATACCCGAGCGACGTGAGAACCGAAGATCGAGAATCCTGAATCGCATTTCGCAGGCCCAGAATCCCATGTGCAAAAGGCACACTGATTCCGTCATCGTTCGGTGCGGGGTACATGGAAACGGTTAGTACCTGACACTTGGATCTCAAAAGATGTGGATTCCGTTTCGTTACGAAAACCCGGGGGCCATTTTAGATTGATTAACGATCAAGCAGCAGTCCACAAAATACGTGTTGTATAAATATTGTCCAATCAGCGCACGAAACTAAGTCACCAGCCAGGGGTATTGTGCTTCGTTCATCGCACCATCGATACTGTCTTGGACGAGCGGTATGTTGCAACTTCTTATTACCAGTGGAATATATCCTGCTTGCCAAGTAGCAGCTGTAATTAACTCACCATCTGAAATGATTCGCTTACTGTGTTCACTCCCAACCACAGTAAGCTGTGGCATAGTATGACGCCGTTTGCAGTATCTTTCTCGCAGCTTGTTCTTTATGCTCGTCATCACAAGGGGCAGAACAGGTGGGGCGATGTCATTTGAGATCAGATCCCTGCTAAGCTCCCTTGACATACTTGTAGCACTTCTCAGCAGCGGAGACTCGTGGTGGCAACCGCACGGCAGAAGGCGTGACCTCCGATTTGCCCAAAGACATCGTGGTATGCCAACTCTGGAGTCATGATGTATTTTCCGTTTTCAGCGGAAACATGTAAGGGATATCCAACCTTACTTTATATATTGGCTGGGCGTTTGCTTTTGACATCATGCTAAAACCCACAGCTTTTCTTCAGTCCTCACCCCCAAATTAATCTTGTCATATTGTATAGATCATCATGCAGTTGGTTCTCTACCAAGTACTGTTCGTGTTTTTGGTCGGCTTCTGCGTCTCACAACTGGTGGACCGTATACGGCGGCTATCAAACCGAATCCGATCCAGATCAAGCGATGCTAAGGTTGGCCGAGAGCACGATGTCCAAGAGAAGGGGCAGGTTGAACGGAATACAGTTCGCGAAGAGAAGCCCATGATCCCCAAGCAGAAAGATGCCTCGATAGCCGACCAGGTCAGCAAGTACAAGAATTTGTACTACAAGCTCCAGAACCTTGAGCAGTTTCCCGAGGTGCTTGGCGAGAGCAGAGATGTGTTGTTGCACTTGTTCGCTCAGACGTTGTCCGAAGCAATGGTAGATACCAAGAACGGCATCCTCTCCATACGAGACTTTTCCCGCGAGAGCTTGGAGGATTTCCTTCACAAGGAGCACGATAAGACCACAGCACAATGGGAAGAATACATGGTTCGGAGGAAAGATGGTGGGGCTAGAGAGATGTTCACGGACAAAGAACATGGGGAGTGGTGGTTGAAAATGGCTGCTCCGGTCAAGTATGTCGACGGAGCTTGGTTAGGGCATATCAACAAGATTTCTACGCCTTTCACTTTACGCAAGATTACGAAAGATGCATGGCAGGTTATGTCGGAAGAGCTCGGGGATGGTGACGTTGAGAAGAACCATGTTAAGGTTTACGAAGATCTGATGAGGGAGATCAATGCCGGCATCCCGGCAGGGGATTCAAAAGAGTTTATTGATGGCGATTATGGTTTCGGCCAATTACGCATTTGGGAGGCGGCCCTTGCTCAGCTCCTCGTTTCCCTTTTCCCTCATGAATTCCTCCCAGAAATTTTGGGGTTCAATATGGCATATGAAGGATTGCCGTTACATCTGATGAAGACCGTGAAGGAGCTGCAGGAGCTGAAACTAAACGCCTATTACTTCCTGCTTCATATCGCCATCGACAATGCCGACAGCGGTCATGCGAAGATGGCCATGGAAGCATCCGTCGAATACATCGAGCACATGAGGAAGACGCAGGGTGAGGACGCAGCCGAACAAGCCTGGAGGCGCGTGCAAACTGGCTTCATCTTGGCAGAAGGCCTCCCTACAACTCCCCAAGCACCGACCACCATGTCAACTGGTGAATGCCAGTTCCCTCGCACCATACAAGAAGCCGAGGTTGTCCGCATCTTCCAGGCCAAAGCTCCGGTTGCGCACAAGATTCATTGCAGCAGTAGGTTGAAGATTGGTCGGCATAGCTTAGTAGACTGGCTTGAGCCCACAGCTTTCGCTTCTCCGGATTGGCAGCGAGCCTTTCTCGACGATCTGAGCAACATGAAACCGTGGGTACGTAAGGGCGACAGCGAAAACAGTCGCCTCGTTCGCGAGCTCTCCTGGGACGGTAAGATGTTTGGTTCTTTTACTCAAACGGAAGTCGAAGCCGTTCGCGCTTGGATTGATAGTATGGGCCCGAATGATGATAGCACGTACTGGTCTTATGTAGGACGAACAAGGCTCGGGTCTGACGATCTCCATCTTAACGATGTCAGTTCTGACTACCCAGTCTTGCACTCCGTCCGTCGACCAGACGTATCATCAGCACCTGTCACTCGCGATATCCTAGACTCATCCTTAGACTTCGAACCGCGCCTGCAAAGTCCTCGAGAATTCCTTGCTTTGTGGTTCGCTCACCCTTGCCTGCTGGAAAACTTCGTCTCTATCCCCGCCAAAGTCTCAAATGAGATTGGCTCTGCCGTCGTTCGAGTACTGCGTGCTCAATCGGGCTTCTCAATGGAAGCGGAAGTTGTGGCGGGTATGGACGAAGTCCGACGCCCAGACTCAGTAGGCCTCGTCGAGCTTGGGCTCGAACTGGCCCAAAACATGAACGTCGACGTCCCGTCGTCACTTGCTGAGGCCATGCAAGATGTTCAAGGCCATTATGCGGTTAATATACTCCATCTATCGATGAAACCGATAGAGTACCGCAACTTCCTGCTCGGTGCTTCCTGGGCTTTCATGCAGCTTCATGAGGCACTTGCTACCTCATCGCTCTTATCCGAGGAAAACCGAGTCATTCTTGGAGGTATTGCCAGCCGGGAAAGGGAGGGGCTGGATGCCTGCGTCAAGCTGCTAGAGCCATCCACCGCCCAGTACTTCGAGTTTTCTCAAGGGTATTGGTACGGTAAAGATTGCATCAAAGCCTGTGTATGACCGCCATCCCTATCCTTTTTTTTGACTTGATAGCGTTAGTAGCATTTCACCTTTGTCCCGTCGGTACGGATGTTGGTTATCGAAAAGCATTCTTTTACTTGTTGAGGGATGATATAGCGCAATATAGCCTCAGATTCTTGCAAGATACCCGTCAATGTCAACAAAGATCTTCATAAACGATGGATTGCATACTACTATCTTACACTCGGCAACCCTAAAACATTGTCTGTAATTCTCTCTGTACAAAATCTCCTGATCCGCTTCTGGTCAAATAGTTAAGGATAGTGTACAGCCCGTTACACCGCAAGAGCGTTACCGTCTTTGGTGCGCAGAAGTAGTTCAACCACGCTAACGTTCAAAAGCCGCTTAAAGCTGCCAGTGATGTAGAGTTTTCACAGCCTTTGCGATAGGTAATGTAAAAAGAGGTTGTGTTGTCTTGTACTAGCGAGTTCGTCAAACAATGGTGCCATAGGGAAGGGAGCTCCAGACTGGTCACTCAAGTTTCCTGCTTCCGTCGACCTAAGAGAGTCCCTCGCTTTCTTGACGGAGTCCACCGCTTCTCTGCTGCAGAGCCTACATAAGCATTCCCGCTTTCCCGTTTCCGGCCTGTCCGTACATCACGTCGACTCGAGCAACAGCAGCACTGCCCGATCTGTATGAGTGCGGCTAGAACAGCAAATCCGCTCCCAAGCCACATAAGTGTAAACATCTTGGTGCCGATGGATGCGCCAATGTTGATTTCCGCTACCCCCGTGACGACATTCCTGAAGATGATGAACATTGCTGTCGCGATAGCTGTCGCAACGGTAGTGCATAACGCCGCGGTAAATGTGAGGAGCGCTGTAGCAAGAGTGATCCATCTGCTAAAGACACTCAATGGCGCCAAAGGTATCATTGCGGCAGAAAGACAGATGCCGGCAAGGAACAGGCCGAACATCCAGTGTGACACGGTTCTGATTAAATCCAGCGTGGTATTGATGTTGGCCGGGAAGGGTACTGTGAACTAGTTAGCATAAGATTTGAGAATCGGTAGATTTCTTGCCGCTTACTGCTTGCACCAGCTACAAGCTCGCTGACCAGTATCTCCACTGGGTTGAACCAGTACATAGTCCTGGGTTTTGAGCAATGCGTAATGCCTTGGCCGAAGTAACCTTCACAGAAATTCCACAAGCCCACCTGATAAAAATCATGGAGCCCAAGTGTTCGCGCTATCGTGTTTAGGAGAACGGCGTCTGGTACCGTGTTAGGGACGATTTGGCTAAGGTCAAGCTTTAAGAAATAAATAGATGACAGCACGCTTCCGGGATGGCTGTTGCCAACCTCCACCAGGATTCCGAAGACAACGGAAGTTGATAAGAATAATGAAGTCAATATGGCAAAGGTCTGTCGAGTCCTTGTTGCCCTCTTGATCGTGGAAATGGTGGGTCCGCTGGTAGGAGGCACTCCATTCCGTTCTTCGCCAGAGGCCATTTCAGAGGAAGCAGAGGGAGCGGATGGCGAACTGGAAGCTCTATCGCTTCTTGGCCGATAGGATCTCCTGAATGGTAGCGGCATAGTGTCAGAAAATATCTCAACTGCCTCTACGACTCTGCTGCGGGCCTGGAGCAGAGACGAGGACAGTAGTAACTATCTGCTAGGCAAACTGTAAGACGTTATAACGGAAAGGAAAGGTGATTGTGTACTGGCTAGCAAGCATGCTGTGCGCAGTTCGAGCCGCATCAGGAAGCAAGCCGGAGGTGGTGCCTTCTGAAGCTTGCCATGGATCAGGAGCGACCAAATTCTACACACAAAAATCCACGTCCAGCAAGCGTAGCCAACAACTGACCTTTACTCTATGCCGTACCCAATCCACTGGAGGCATTAGAGATATTGCTTGTTGAATAGGGCGCAGCTACTGAATCACCTCCACCAGGAAGCCTATTCACTGGGGACCATTGCGTGTCAACTGCAAATGATGTCACGTAGAGCGACTTCGCCACTCTTGTTGTAGCATAGCGTCAGCGTGGAGCGGGATACTAAACCACATTAGGATGACGACGACATCAAAACGATCTCCGTACGGTACGTACTTCGTAAACGCTCTGCTTGCGCACTACTGTGTACGTATCCCATGGTTCATTTCTACACACTATGGTAAATTTATACTAAATTATATTTAGTAGTTAGGAATATTAGGTAAAAAGCTAGTAGCTTATTAAGCTAATTTTAGTATATAGATTTTTAAAATCTTTAAAGCCTTAATTCTACCTAAAGTATAAGCTTATTATTTAATATTTTTAAGCTTATTATTATTAAAATATAGTATTTAGTATAGATTATAGTATATAGAATTATATAATAGTAGCTATAGAGATTATTACTCTAGTTAAGGGACTAAAAAAGCTATTTTAGCTATAAGAATTAGTAAAATAAGCTATATATAAGAGGTAAAATAACCTATAAATACTATAATATAGTTTACTTTAATATAACTTAGAAAAATAAAGTTATAAAGCTTAGTATCTTTACTTATATTTAATAAAACTAATAAAAAGAAACTATTAACCTAAGGTTATTATTAATAATATATATATTTATAGAGCTATATTAGAATATTAATCTAAAAGTAGTTTAGTTTATTTAAATATATAGCTATAATACTAAAAAGAGCTTTTATTCTTAATAGGTATCTAACTAAGTTTAAAGGGACTAGGTGTTAATTTATTAGTATTTTAAGCTCTTTACTTCTAAAACTATAATATTAAAATTACCTAAACTTACTACTATTCTTTTTAGTATACCTCTTATTATTTTATCTTATAACTACCTTAGATAATAAAACTTTAAGCTAACTATTTTTAAAAGTTAGTATTAGTTTTAAGATAGGTATTATTTTATATACTTTTAGTACCTTTAAATATAGCTCTATAAAAGTAGTAGGTAATAATAATTACTATATGAAGTATTTAAAAAAATAATAGTAGCTAATTTTAAACTAATATCCTTTATATATAATAATAGCTCTACTATTAATTAGCTATATTAATACTACCTATATATTTATTATAGTCTATAGTATAGATAGGTTATTTAATAGCCTTAATATAATTAGAGCCCTAGATTTTATTAATAGTAGCTATTAGCTATTTATACTTCTTAGATAATTTCCTTTATTTTATCTTAGCTATAATAGTAAGGTTATAAACTATAATTTAAAATCTAACTAGTTATCTATCTTACTATAGTATTAATACTATACTATTTCTAATAATATAGCTCTAATTACTAAAGTTTATCCTATTACCTTTATTATTATTACTTTTATATATAGCTCTTTAAACTACTAAATAGCTTATTAAGGTTATATATATAGTACTAATAGTAATAATACTATACTACAAAAGAATACTAAGGAGGTAGATATTAGTAAAAAAGTTATTAATAAATAGGCTATAGTAATAGTAAGGTATAGTTAGTAGCTAGTTATAAAGATAAATAACTACTTTTAAGGTATTTAAGAGAAGAGGCTTACTATTAACCTAGGAGTAATAC